>VZUI01092987.1:0-22635 GCA_013401135.1 Cettia cetti | reverse complement strand
TTATCTATGAGTCCTGTGGCAAGGCATTGATGAGCCATTAGCAGCAGATAAGGGAAACACTGCCCCACCTGGTTTCAACAGCTCATGAAGATGGTGATAGAATACATACTGTGGGCACATCTTACATTTTAACCTAGGACACCCAGTCTTTGTACAAGCTGTATCTAGAACTTGGCCAAGCTGCCATATTTAGTTTCCCTAGACCATGTAGAGTGTATCCATTTCTCTCCACCTCAAGCACTTAGAGGTCTGGTGTTACACAACTTCACTGGCTTTTAGGACATCTTGTGCTGCCTGGGGCCCCATTCCTCTTCAGACACACCTAATCTCTGCAGTTTCCAACTGCCATGCTTGTGTGAGAAAGGGCAACATGGGGAAATTGGTGTATCTAGTAGAATACTTGCTCTTAGCTTTTCTTGGTACTTATGCAGCAAGTACACGGCTCTTTCCAGAATCATAATCCTAAATTTCAGCAAATATAGCTTCATTGAGGCTACATGGAGCTACCTGCACTTAGAGTCAACAGAGATTAAACAGCATCCATTCCTAAGAAACTCCAAAGCATTTCTAATGCCTAAAGCATATTTAGGAAATAAGTCTGCAAACCACAGTGCAGCACAGCATCTCTTAACTGCAGAGATCTAGTCTGAATCTGTTTACTGTCATGATGGAAAAGTTTTGTACCCTAGATGACAGCTCTGCCTGCCTAAAGTGACACTTGACAAGTTTTGATATCAAGCCTGCTATGTTGATCCGTTGCAACATGGACTCTAGACGATTTTCATGTGTCTCAGGACACTTTCCAAACCACAGAAACCCCACCCAAGTTAATGCCAAGCTTCGGGCAGGTCATGTAAAAACACAGGCATTGCTCTTCGCAGACCACTGGGTGCTGAACCAGATCGGTAGGGCAAACACTTAAATAGGAGAATCTCACCAGGTGTAATTAACACTCCATGTCTCAGTGACAGGCACTCTGCAATTGAAAAGCAGAAGCCCTCTTTGGGGCAGGAAGAAGGATGTACTTTGAGGTGGACAGGCAGCCTGACTACCAATGATAACCCTATTTTTGGCTTGCCCTAAGGAGAGACGAGCTTTATGCTTTTTACCGCATTATGCACCCGTCCGAGACCCTCTCCCCACCCACACCGGCGCGCTGGGGCACCCGGAACCAGACCCTTATGCTAGAGATGCAGGTTTTTGCCCGGCAGCATGTTCCCGGGAGGGAGCTGCTCGTGACACCGCCCACGCCACGCCGCGGGCCCACGCACCCTGCGGAACAGCGCGACAGTGTTCGCCGAGGCGCCGTAGTGGGACAGGACGGCGGCGCTGCTGCTGAGGCCGAAGGGCACCTCCGGGATCTGTCCTGCCGCCAGGCGGAACTGCTCTGCTTCGGGGCTCTGCGGCTCCTGCGGAGGCAGAAGAGGGACGGTGAGAGGCCAAGCGGATGAGGGGCCGAGCCCGAACGGGGCCCCGGCCCCGGCCGCGTGAGGCGCGAGCGCGACACCTGCCGGCCGCTCGGTCCCCGTGGGAGCGGCCACCGCCGCCGCTCCCTGCGCGGGCGGGCTGCTCCGAGATTCGGAAACCCGCCAGGCTGGTGCTGAGCCCCTGGGCACTCAAAAGGGAGAACATAAAACCCAGAACATAAGTGTAGCACGTTTAAATATATATCTCTGTGTGTGTGTGTGCGCGCACATGTATATATAACTGTGAGTTTATAAAATATATATCTAAACATCACAATTTTTAAGCTAATTTTGATTCTGCAGTCGAAGGGGTTACAATTTTGAACACCTTGCATTACCAGTACTGTAGCTCCTTTTAAAAGGATATCTTAGGTACATCCTGTAAAAGAAAGCTAATTCAAGTATATCAAAGGATAGAAATGTGCAATTTCTCAGTATTTTGAGGTCTGTTCTCTTTCCTGCAGACAGCATTAACTACTACTAGCTTTTGCCTGTATTAAAGCCTTCCTTGCTATTTCCCTTCCCAGCTTTTCAATGATGTATTTTTGATACTTCTATTTATTGGATATAAATTCTCAGGATATGGACTCTGCTTAGAATTGGTTTGTTTTTCTTTTTAGTTTGAACTGTCTGCTCAGCTGTTTGTGAGCCCAGAGAGAATGGAAAACAAATTTTTTTGCTTGTTCCAAAGAAAAACATCTCTCATGACCTGTTTTGGAAATTCCGGTGCATCAACATTGCTTTGGTGAGAGCGCTAAAGCCTAGGGTGGGAATAATCTTGCTGAGTTTTGGAGCATTTCTGGGAAACCTGGGGTTTAATCAGGCTGAGCATGGCGTTTTTCTCACAGACTCGCGGGGTTTCTGGAGCAGTGTGCTATGTTTCCATCATGGCATGCTGTTCCCAGTCAGTGAGGCCGTGCTCGTTATACGGGAAGCTTGCCGAGCCACGTACTGCAGTGAACTGAAAGGCTGCAGCAGAGAAATAATTTATGGTGAGCAGAGAACATGGGCTTTATTTGGATAAATATATTTTCAGGCCAAGAGCCAAGCCTTCGTGGCACATATACGTCTTTCTCTACTGTTCAAATGAAGACCTGTCATGCTTCAGGCACCGAATGCCCGAGATGTTGCTGGCTCTGAAGAATGCAGTCCTGCAAAAGGAGGTCACTGTGGCACAAGACAAAAGGAGCCGTGTCCCTGCCGTAGCTCAGGAGGAGGCTCTGGGTACAGCTCTGCCGCAAGCCCAGCCAGCTACCCGCGGGGAAGGAGGCGTCTCAGCACTTTCATTCTGAGTGTGCAGATTGCCTGGCTGCTTTGCACAGCTTTAGCGCTGCAAGAAGCTTCAATTGCCTGCAGGCACCGAAGTCGAGGCGGCTGGTCCTCTGTGATCATTGCTTACTGATCACAGTAAGGTCCCTAGGGCATAAGATTCCTGTGCTCACAGACTTGCTGCCCACACCGCACGGGCAGCACCATCAGTCCTCACTCTGTCGTGGGTGTAAGTAGCCACTGCCCTATACCAAGAGCATGATGCCCTCCCTAGACTGCCCTCCAGCCCCAGGCACAGAGCAGAAGGAGGAAGCTCCTTGCAGAAGGGCCTGTTTTTGAAAGCCTGAAGCCTTCTCTGGCATGAGGCAGTGTGTGGACAGCAGAAGAGCAGAAAAAATCTCAAAGACAACAGAAAAAGGTGCAACTTGGGGACCTTAAAAATAATAAGGATCCCGTTAAAGAGGCCTCTGTTTTATAGGGCTGTAGCTCAATAAATATTTTCCTTTTATTTTCTGAGGAAAAATACTCATGCCATTTGGGGGAGGTAAGGTGTCGCCCTGTTTTTTCAGCCTTCTGATTTTGCATTCTTGCAGTGGAGTTTCTCACAGATTTTCATGTAAACAAAGTAATGTTTCTGTAGCTGTCTATATTGCTTACATTCTTCTCTTTAGGAGGAACAATTGATAGACATTTTCTCAGACCAGTGGAATTGAAGAGGTTAAACCTCAGTCTTCCAATGTGGTCTCATTTCTAGAAATCTATATAAACTGAAAGGAAAATTAAACTTCCTCTTTTCCCACTCCGACTCTGCTGTGGTGTCTGTGTCTCTCTTGTGAAGGTAGTCAGTAAGGGACTTGTACCTGTCACTCACCTTTGAATTCAGTGGAATTTAGACAAAAGAGACAGAAATCTCAAGGATATCTACTCTGGGGAACAAAGAAGTGAGACAGACACCATGCCTACATCCTCCCCACGAAGAGGCTGCAGCCTGAGCCCAAACCCTCTTGGACTTCAGCGGACCTGCACTATCACTTCTCCCTAAGACTTGGCTTCCTCATCCCTATCACACAGGCAGTGCCTTACTCTGTCTTTGCTGACTACAGCAAATAACTGACATTCCCACTTACCCCTCACCAACACTGCTTCTCTACTATGCACATTTCCTTGTTTCTTCCCCTACAGCATTTCCCTCTCTTCTGCTCCAAGGCTCCCACAACCTCCTTCATCTTCCTCCCTTGCTCCAACTCCTTTTTTGTGTTCTCTCTGTGAGCCACCACCTAATCCCTCCACGTGCCTGTCACAGTGCCAGCACCTTTTGGGACAACAGCAGCGTTTGGCAGGTGTTTACACCACATCCAGCCTCATGCTCTCATCAAGGTGGGATAGAGGGGAGGTGCTGTGAACACACCTGGAAGAATCCAATGACTGCCACCTCTGCATTGCTGATGAAGGCTTCGGCATCTGCAATGTTGTTCAATAGGATAGGTTTCTCTGTGGCGCCGGCTGTGCCTGCAGAGCAAGGGTCAGGGTTGGGCAGAGTATACACAAGGAGCAGCTCAAAGAGGATCCCCCCAACACACACACAAGCATCCTAACCTTACAAACTCACCCACACACCTCTCCTGCAAGCTCAACATAATGTTTTTGCAGACCCAGACCCAGACTTTCCCCAAGGCAGGAAGAAAGCCCACTTACTGTGGGATGCAGAGTCACTCCCTCCAGCACACCCTGCTGGGGAGCATCTGGTAAGCAGGATAACAAAGAGGCATGGGAAGATGACAGATGTGCCCATGTTACCAGCTTGCCTTCTCCTCGCCATGCCACCCTGATCCGGTCCTCTCCTTGGCAAAAGACACGTCAGCAGCTGTGGGGACCCACAACCTCTTCTATGACGGTGGGAAGGGAGCAGCTGGCCCAGGGCAAAGCCTTCAGCTCCCGAGATAACTGCCTGGCTGGAGACAGCCCCTCCCTGCTGTGCAGGAATCAGCCTTGGAGAGCTGCACCAACACAGCCAGTGGTATGTCCTCACACACAGCACTGTACATTGCAGCTGTCCTGCACTTCTGTGACCGGACACCTTAGCTAGGTTAAGAAAATCCAGGTGCTGGATCCCTGGTTGATGCTCCCTTGTGCTTGGCCAGCAGGCTAGCCATGGGGGCATGCAACTCTTGCATTAGCTCTGGGGAACAGCTGCTACAGCAAGTGTTAAACATGAGACGGGTATGTTACAGCTCCCTGGCTTATTCAGTTGCCATCTGGTATGAGAGGTGGGGGCTGTCTACCCCTGGAGTCTACCCCCATCACAGCCCAGACTTTGGGCTTCAAAGAATTCGTGAAATCCCTGAAGGAAATTGTTCTGAAATAATCTGCATATAGAGTAAGGCTGATGTTTGGAAGGAGGAGGGCTATTTCCCTGCTGAAATATGCTCTTGAGTCTGCCCATAATGCATTCTTCACATACACATCACTGAGAAACATGCACTGGAAAAGAATGTGACACTTCTGCAGAAAAGAAGAAAGAAACTGGTTTTATTCTCAGACACTGAAGTCTTGTTACAACATCTAGCTGTATTCCCCCTGACTGGCTTTGCCTGCACAAGGATGGATTTCAACAGGGTAGGGCACCAGATACAGACCAGGAGACCATCATGGGAGGTAAGTAACCCTTTACAATGAGTCAGAGCACATGGCAAGTGTAACTCAGGATAGGGATTTTCCAGGCACCAGTCTACCCCTGCCAGGTGATCTTATTTCCTCGAAAAGGCACTTCCAGGACTGGAGTTGGTACGGGAGAGATGGGGACAACAGAAGGAAGTACTGGGGAAGAGGGAGGGAGATGCTTCCCAATTTTGCCCATCATGGTGTCACAATGGGGTGGTGGTGAGAATGGGTTGTTTTCAGTGTATCAGAAGAAGCAGCAAAGGCCACCTGCAGGGCTGTGCATTGACCAAGGCTGGCACAGAGCCGCAGCACCCATGGGAACGGCTGCCAGGGCTGTGGCCAGCCATGCTGGCAGGAAGGAGCAGTGGTGGGCATGGCCCACCTGGAGACTGGTGCAGGAAGCAAGGGGATAGGAAGGGGGAAGGCAAATTGGGTGAATTCATTCTGTCCATTCCTTCTTGATGGACAGGTTCCACTCCCAGGTAAGATGGTCGTGCTTGTCATCATCCGTGAAGAAGGATTTGTTGTGATAGGTGCCTCGAGCCAGCATACCCTTAGGAGCCTCTTCAATAGGTGTCAGGAACTCGTACTCCTCTGGCCTTGGCCCATAGCTGCCAACCATGAACGTGGCTTTGTCCACTAGGAGAAAACAATCCACAGGGAATAAGCCCCTCAGATGGTGAATGATAAGGGAGAGAGGAAGCCATGAGCAAAAGAGCAGAAAGGGGAGAAAGGAACAGCCCATGTCAGCAAAGGACTGCAGAATCTGTGGGAAAAGTGGGTTAGTGAAGCATAAGGACAGCTGGAAGGATAACATGGATGGATGGGCAGGTGAACAGGCAACTCAGTACACTCTTATATGTATGTGCTTGTCCCAGTTTGAGATAAAGTTGGGAGGAAACTAAACATTCTGGCTGCTAGAAGGGTGTGAGTACACCCAGCATAGGGCTCAAGATCTACTTTGATTTCTCACCACTTCTGTTTACTGCTGAGAAGACACCAGATATGTGTGCTGAACGGGATGCTGAAGCCTTATAGGTGGTTGCATGAAAATGCATGTGGGGTGTGTACATGTGCAAAATGAGGCTTTCCTCTGCCTTGTCCAAGCAGAGCAGCACTGAGGAGAACCCACAGGCAAATACAGGGCCCTGCATCCAATGGGAAGTTTCACAGAGCACGTCTGAATTTTACCAAGTACTTCTGAAGAGCTTTCAGAGGGTGGGAAGCTCCACATGGGCTGAGCCACTGCACAGGGGGTGGAGGGCTGGAGAAGAGCTCTGTATGGAGAGGCAGCCTGTGGCAAGCACTGTCTAAGCAGAGTCTCTGTGGACTTTGCTGCTGCAGACAGTGGCGTGGCATACAGATACTAGAGCTGGCTCATACGGAGTTCGCACAAAACAAGAAACCGCTGTTCTGGGTGAAGCAGGCTTATGCACTCTGCTGAGGAGTCACCTCCTGAGAGTTAGCATAGGGTGGGACTTGGGACCAAGGGAGCCTGTGTCCCAGTCCAGAGCTGCAGGAACATTTCTTCGAGAAGAGGGAACACACAAGTAGGAGCAGTGCTGTGCAGGGCATGCAGGGCTCTTACTCACCCTTCACCCCTGTCCGGTAGGTGTGCTGCACATATTTCAGTCCCGACACAATGTCCCTGTTTACCTGCAGGAAGTAACCAGAAGTGTCAAGAGAAGAGTTTTGGTTCTGTACCTGATAATTTTCCCCCTCCTTAGGGACACACCCATCTTGGCTCCCTACACAAGGGAGCCTCAGCACAGGGCACATTGTACAGGTCCCTAAAACAACTTCTCCTGGAGACCACATGATACCTGGAGACCTTCAGCATTGTTTGTGCATCTCCTGCACTTCCCCATCCCTTCCCAACTTTGAAGCTGACTGAAGCACATCAGTAAGGTTCTTAAGACATTCTGATGAGGACAAAGAAAAGTGAAACAGGAAGTTCCTGTTCAATAATTTTCATATTGGAAACCATACATGGGTAACTAGAGTCATCCCTTCAGCTCCAATGAGTGGATAGCTTCCAGGTGCCCTCTAAGCTCCATGGGAGCTGACAAGTTTCTTCTCAAAAGAGAGAGAGACAGTTTTCATAATCTTTTCTGAAATTTCCCATGGAAGCTTGGATGTATCCACTGCTGCTCTTCTCCAGCATACACTGCCTTCCCACAGTGTACACTACTCAATCTGAAAACAAGATGGAGAGATCCTTTTACATCCCAGAGCTGAATTCACATAGTACGAGCCCTTACCAGCCACGGAACTGATGGAGGGAGTTAGAATATCCTGTCTGGGTCCAGGTATCTCCGGTCAACAAGGCACAGTTACAGATGGAAATATTTCACAAGAGAGCTGGAGTTGTCTTGGGGGAGAGCATTGGGGGACATTCACCTCTGAGACAGCAAGCCTCAGAGAAAAAAGGAACTCTGCCCTACAGAACCCACAATATTAACACCTTCCTCATCTGTCTCAGGAGAATTATCTTTCTTCCCTTTTTGCCTTCTCTTCCAAGCCCAGCTTTGAAGCAAGCACTTGTAGAGATTATTAGATCAGTGCTAGACGCCACACTGAAGCCTGGCAAAGTTTCATTTTCAGCCATAAACAGAAGAAATGGCTGACACACTGATTAATGGGACTGAGGGAGAAATGAGCCCATTTGGGTATATCACGACCTGAAGAATCCAGGTATCTTCAGCCAAATGCTACAATATTACATCTTTTTAATGTGTACATGAAGCCCAGTAGTACTGACTAAATCAGTACTTCATGAATAGCCATTCTCTCTTCTCTTCTTCTCCCTGTTCTGTTCCACTTAGTGCGAAGAAAAGATTTTCCAGTGGCTAAAAAGCAAAACCAAACTCAGCGAAAACTTGTGCATCAGTGTGAACAAACAGAAACCAACTTCCTCCAAGCGGTGAGCAAACAGAAACCATTTCCTGGAAATATCTCATCCCTAGTTGGGTAGAACAACACCTGAAGCTAGGTGAGCTTTGCAGATGTTCAGCTTTTGGTATGCTGCCTGGCTCTAGTTAAATGATAGACTGCCACTGACTGGCCTTAGCAAGTGATAAGAAGCAACTGGAAGGAAAACAACTCACTCTGAAGTGGATCTTAACTCTGTATTCCACCCCTTCCTTTAATACAAAGGTCTCTTTCTTGAGTGCTTCAAGGTCACCTGCAAGGAGAGGATCAAGCTGTCAGCTAGAGATGACACAGCGAGGTGACATAAGGCACAGGGGGAAGATGGGGGTGTGGTTGCTTTCAGAGGTGAGCATCCCTTCAAAGGATGACACCTGTAAAATGAGTACACAGACGTTTGTGTAAGATTGTGTTGTGTGACCAAAATACACAGAAATTCCTGGGTGTTTGTATGTATCTGTGCCCACAGAGGATAATGCCTAAACAAAAGCAGATCTGAGTACATATACATAATGATATTTATGCACAGACTTGTTTCTGAGCATACACAGGAGTGTGTGTATGCCCCATCCATGCCGTGAGAGGAGCATGTTTCACAGCTCCTGCCCAACTTGGAAGGCTGCCTAGGCCCTGCAGGGCTTTGCATGATTTTGGGCAAACAGGAAGTCTCTCTGCCTCTCCAGGCCCAGCTTCCTCTCTCCACAAAAAAGCCCATATAAGGCTCTCTCCCCCTGTCCCCAAGGGCCGGAAGTGCAGTATTGCTTGATTCTGAAGTTTCAATACAGCCTGTTACCCAAATGCATGCACATCCCTTGTGCCCATGAAGTCTCATTGAAAGGACGCAAGCAGAGATAGCTCCTAGAGCTGTCTAGATGAAGAAAAAGACCCTCGATATTCTCCTCTGTTTCATCTCCTTTTTTATTCATATGCCTATACCTTAAAATAAGAAACAAGGCTAAGATGACTCCAGAGTTCCTCTAAAACCCACTGTAGGTGGGTCTAAAACCCATCCCAAGGACAAACTCTCTTTTAACTTGGAGCATGCCAGGGCCTTTGCTTGTTCCCCTTTGTGACCAAGGGTAGAGCCTGTGCCTACCTGTAAGGTCCATAGTGATCGGTCCTGGAGCAGAGTCACATACCAGAGTGAGTCGGGTGACCACCACATTGGGAGCTGTTGGGTCTGCAGGTAGGAAAAGTCAGGGGGAAGCTGTCAGCTTGTAAAATTAAATGCAATTGGTGGGGAATGACACTGAAGAAACCGTGATGCCTTGCCACAAAGAAACTGCATTTCATGAAACACACAGTAATGCCAAGCTTCCTTAGCACAATAGGACCACAGGTCTACCCAGTCCTTCCACATGGATCCCTCTGGCCTCCATCACAATACCTAGAGGTGGTCTTTCCACCTTCCTACCTGAGATTATTCTGAGTAAAAAGACCATCTTTCAGAATAGGCTGACTCCTTCATGTTCCTAACCCCTCAAAAGTCCTCTGAAACCCATACATCTCCCACCACGAATCCTCTTCCGATGTCAGCACTCCCCAGTAATCTCCCTAACTCCTAACACTCAGAGCATCTTCCATGCTTTCTTTATGTGCAACTTTCCACCTGCTCAGTCCCCAGTCCTCCAGCACAAGCAGTGCACGTCCCTGGTCAAACAAGATCCCTCTTCTTTGAAGCAACCTTGCCTCATCCCCACCACACACTGTTGCAGTACATCTCCCTATTAGTGTGCCCCAGCCTACCTACTACCACAGGTCCATCTCCCAGCAGGGACTTCTTGTATTTAGCAAGGCTTTCGTCATCCTTGTCCAACTCTTGCAGCTCCTGCAGTGTTTTCTGGGGAGGAGGTTTGTAATTGAGTTTCCCATCCAGCTCATCATCATCATCCTCCACATGAGGTTCTTGTGTCTTCTCTGTCATGATCACTCGGTCTGGATGACAGAGGAGGGGGCAGTCAATGAGATTGCTGTGGATGGGAGTAGTGGCCCCAGGGGCACTCTGGGCACAGAGTGGCTCAGTCTCCCTGACAGGCAGGAACCCACCCAGTGCTGAAGGCAGCAGGATTCCTGCAGGCAAATGGCGATGGTGATCAGCTGCAATCCAGACACTGCTGCGCTGATATTCTGGCTCAAACACAATCCCCCTCTACCCCCGCTCCTCTCTCCCTGCAGGCAACACGCGCACACGCAGACCTACACCATTCTTCCCTCCCAGGAAGGAGGTGCAGGAGCAGAGGCTGAAAGCAGAGGGATTTACAGCCACTCTGCAGCACAGTTGTGGCCAGCAGCCCAGCAATTACAACCCATCGTACAAGGCTTCAGTGCTCACCAGCAATCTCGCACGAAGAGCCACTGCCACACACTGGAGCACAGAGAAACACAAATTAAAGCCAAGGACAGATATTTTGTTCGCTCTCTCATAATGGGTTAAAAGCCACATTTCACAGAAAGATCAAATACCTGACTGCCACTTCCTTAGATTAGCAAGTCAGCTGAAGCTCTCAAGGAAGAGGGCAGAATAGTCTAACTGCTGGCATTCCGTGTGCTCTCACTAACAGCTCACTTCAGGCACCCATCAGGACTCCTTCCCACTGAGGGAGGAAGCATGATGGTGACCCCAGAACAGCCACGCATAACCGTGCTGCTCCAGGGGTGCTTCTTGGAAGGGAGAGGCAGGACAGCTAGGGCCGCAGGCAGCAGGGATGGGTCACACACTACTGAGCAGCAGAGGGGCAGCCAAGCTGCTTGGGTGGCATCCCAAATGGGAGCCAGAGCAGGGAAATATCAAATAATGGGAAGCCAGAGCATGGGATGGGGGAACAGGAGATAGGCAGCAGAGGTAAGCAATGCTGTGCCAGGTGCCCCTTAGTCAGCTGCCTGCCTCGAGGAGACAGCTGCGTGGTCCTAGCCACCTTCCCACTCTTCCTCTTCAGAGGAAGGCTGGAAAACAGAGCAGTGCTCCGATACAGTGGCAGTTGTCACAAATGGCCAAGCCATTCCTTGTTCTTTGGCAGCAAGATGATTTGGTCAAGATCATTCAGTTCACTTCCCCTTTGAGACTGTCCCTACTAAAAAGTCCCCTTCTGCTTGCTTATTTGCAATTTTCCAGACAAATCAATTGTCCTTTTCTGCAGCTGTGGCATTAATATTTGCCTCTGGTCCCAAAAGCTAAACTGGGAGCCAATAGAATAGTTCTTCTTTCATAAAAATAGAAACACACACACAAAAAAAAAGAATAAAAAAAGAAAAAATAACTGTTCAAGGTGAATCAGCAAGTGATGTCAGGCAACTCTGAGCAGTATGCAGACCTCTCAGAGCAATTCCAGTTCCAATTCTTCTCAGAGCAGGGAAGGAAAATAATCAAGGAGTGGTAAATTGGCATGTTGCAAAAGGACAGAGAAGGACTGAGAAGCACACAAACAAGAAGATTCAGTCAGGTATTCTAATTGGAACTGGCCATTGCAAGACTACTTTGCGATTTTGTGGTAAGTGAAGAACTCAGAATGGGCAGATGGGAAATAAAAGGGAATCTCAACCCAAACAAACAGGAGAAAAAAACAGGTCCCAGCAGCTGAATAACCCTGGCTCAGTTCATGCCCAGATCTAGGAGTGTGAAGTACCCAAATTCCATAGGAAAGGCCCTTGAGCTTGTCCTCATGAGAAAGAAAACCAAAAGCTCCCTCCTGTAAGCAGCAATTACACATGCCCCATCACTCTGTGGCCCCAGCATAGCCACCTTAGAAAGCCCCACAATCCCCTCAGTGCCATTCCACATTCAGCACAGGAGGCTGTGATTAGCCATGACAGCCACCACCAAGTCTTGCCTTCCACTTGGGCTCCAGAGCACGGACCAGGCTGCATCTGACACCAATGCAAGCACAGACCCAGAGGTGCCTGCCTGCCCCCATCCTCCCATGTCCACCTCTTGTAGTTCATCACAGGAGGGGGTCAGACATAGGAGATGGAAAGAGGCATCTCTGTCCACATGAAAAGGCAGAGTTAGGACTGGATCAGCTGGTTGCTCCTTATCCCTCAGACTTTCCCTCTGTATCACACATGCTGCAGAGACTGTCCCTGCCAGCCTGCAGGGGTGGCTCACTTGAGGGGGAATGCTCTTAGGTTCTGAAAACATCCCAGAAAGGTGGACAGACAACCTGCCATGCCAAGAGCAAGATCCTGCAGGGAACATGACCGGCCAGGCTGTCTGGGATGAACAACCTCTGGCTCACAGGCGTCTCAGGATGGCACCGATCAGAGCAAGTTCTGGCATTTTTCCCCAAGCCAGGGACCTGATGCTGTCTTCCTGCCAAACTCCAAGGCAAGCAGTCACCAAGAGGAAAGCTTCCATCTCAACAGCTCCTGCCCCTACTTGCTCCAGCTCCAGAGCTGGTCCCCTTCTGCAAGCTGAGACACATTCCTGAGCTCAGGCACCACTGCTTCCCCAGAGACACCATGTTGCTTTCAGGGTTCCTGAGTTTCTGTGCCACTGCCTGGGCCAAGGGATAATATGGAGCTCCTCACCCAGACCAAGAGCCTCTCTAAAATGAGGCCAGGAGCCTCACTAAAATTAACGCTATATTGCTATAGGCAAGGAGAAATGTGTATGGTTGGTGTCTTGCCCTGCCACATTTTTCTTGTGTTTCTGCAGGCCCAGCCCACGGTCCTGCGTCACCTGCACCCCGGAGGCCTGGCAGCAACCATGAAACAGCAGGAGGAGGGCAAGGGCAGGGTTAGGGATCCCTGTTAAAGAGATGGCTGCAGGAGGAAAAGAAAGAATCACGCCTCGCGAGAGCAGCTGGGCTCTGCCTGTGCCGTGGATAGAGCTGCCCTCGCACCTGCAACAGGAGTGGGCAGTGACAAGGTGGAGGGTAGGCACCTCCTCGACCCCCCCCCCCCCCCCCCCCCCCCCCCCCCCCATGCCTCTACGGGGCACAAAAAGCGGTGTCAGAGGGGCAGCATTTTACTTGCCCTCCGTCTGCTCATCACTTCTCCAAACCAACCCCCGGCCGAGTGCTTATCTCCAGGAAGCGGGTTTAGCAGGGAGGAAGTAATTTTCCGCGATGGGGGAGAAACACACCAGACTCAGCAGTGCCCCCAGCCCTGGCCTCCCCATCCCAAGCCCCGGGGTGCGGGGACAGAAGGGTAGCCCATTTCCCTGGGAGCGCCGGGTACCACGCCGCAGGGATACACCCGCCGCCAGCCCTGGACCGCGGGGGCCTCTTCCCTTCCCCTGTCCCTTCGCCCCAACGCAGCGCGGAGCCTGACTTCCCCCTCGGGTGTCGGCAGGGCTCTGCCCGTACCCAAGTCTGGGTACCGGCGCCAGCCCCCGGGAGCAAAGGCGCAAAGTTGCGCGGCGCCAGCGGGGAGCGAGGCGGGGGAGCGCCCGCTGCGCGGTGCCTGCCCCGCTGCCCCCGCCCGCCCCTCGTACCCACCGGCTGAGCGGCGCCTGCGGCCGGGGTCCTCCTCCGCTGTCAGCGCTCAGCCTCGGGCTTTGGCAGTTGGAGCAGGAAGGAAGTTGGTGAAGCGAGGAAAAAAAAATAAAAAATAACACTCACACGCAGAGGGGAAAAAAAAAAAAGAAAGAGCCGCGGCAGCAGCCCACCCGCAGAGGAAGCCCTGCGCGGCCCCGCATGCTGCGGCGCTCCGCCGCCAGCCCCGCTTTGTCTGCGCCCGCCCGGTGCCGCGCTGCGCTCTTTTTGCGCAGAGGTGCACAGGGCTTTGTCTGCAAAGCTGAGCCCGGCCAGGAACGCCGGAGAGCTCGCCGTGCGCGGCTTCGGGCTCTCTGTGAGGGCTGCTGTGCCTGGAAGCGAGGGGAGTGATAGCTTTTTTTTTTCTCCCCAGGCTTTTGTTTATTTTCTTGGTGTAATTAAGATCGATATCAAAAACTGGCACTGATTTATACAGTTAAAAATATGCAGAGAATCAGGTTGTGTATTCCAGCGTACGCGGGAAGATAAGGAGTATTGCAAATGGAGGTTCTTATGAACCTCATTTTTCCTGCTACCTGCTGCACTTAATCAGCTTATTGTTCCCAACTCCCAGCAGTTCTCACACAAGCGGTTTCAAAGATCAGCTACCTCAGGAAGAAAAAGGCTCTCATTTCCCAGGGTTGCTTAAATGATTGAAAGGATTTTACACCACTTACTTTCTGAAATAACATCAGATTTCCTCTGGTTTTGCCCCTCATTTATTGCCTACTTAGTTTATCAGTCACATAAATCCTTCATGTACATAGTCCTCAGTGCACAACAAATTGGATCATTGGTTTGCAAACAACAAATCTGGGCCTGCAATGACTGATAGACTGCTCGTAATGCATTTACAGCAGCAAAATAAGCAAAGCGTATCTATTGCCAACAGGCTTACATTCACTGCCCTGGATCCACATATCCATTAAAAGTGTTTATTGTACACAAGTTTCTAAAGGTTGTAAACAACTAAGGAAAAGGGCTCTTCTTCAGGGATGAACAGATCTCAGAAGAGGGAGACTGATTTTTCCAGCCAGGTATTACTTTCATTTAGGTTATGGGTGGCACAATGATTCCTACCTCACAAATTTCAAGGGAAAAACAGAGCGTATGTCTGTCTGACAATGGATTCCCATTTATCAGGGGCTATAGCCTCAGAAACATTTCCATTAATAAGTTTCAGCATCAAGAAAAATTATTTTATTCTCTGGCACTCTTTTTCACTGCTACACTAATGCTTCCCTTGGGCGCGCACAAGGGACCTGACTTGAATACAGTACTGAGATGAGTTCAAATGGTACCAGGGAAAAAACATGCAAACAAATCTGTATGTATATATTGGTGAGTTTTCAACCCAGATAGGTTTCCCCATACTTCTTCATAATGGACAAATGTGGCTAAACCTTTATGCCAGCACCAGTGGCTGAGCAGGATGGAGATGAGGAAAAGACAGAGCAAATTTCTTCAACTACAGTGCCACTTTAGGGCAGCTCATATTGTTTAGGTAAGCAGTTCTGGCCTGGGAAAGCTGTGAAGAGTTGGATGTGTTAACTTCGGAAAGCTTTGAGGAAGCCCCTGTGTCTTTTACATCAAGCTTCTTGTCTTGGTTCCTTGCTGACTGGACTAACTCTCTGATTTCAGTTTAGAAACTGAACACAGTTGAGCTGGGAGGAGGTATGGGTTCAGGTTACTGTTCACTCATGGCTTGGTTTGAAATTTCCTTAGTTTTAGCGACTATGTACAGTGCAATTGTAAGTGGTTTTATTGCAATCATTCTTGCTGAGGAATAGTTGAGATTAGCTTGGTGTCTTGTGGGTTTCTTTTTAGTTAAACACCAGACAGCATGTGGCTTTGTGTAGCTATTTACACACTATTTCTAAATGCATGTGAGCATAAATTAAGATCAGTTTATCCACAAATATGCATAAAGGTGTAGGGATGTGTAGCTGTGTGCCACCACATATATGTACATTCAGCCTATATGGGTTCATCTGCTTAGCATGCAGGGGAAACAGATTTTACTCCTAAATTAGAAATTAGTCAGTATGTAATCGTGGGGACACCATGTAATTGCTCTGTGCCTCGTCTTCCTACTGGTAAGCAGTGTGAGAAGGAGCTGTAGATGATGCAATCACACGATGCCAAGCAGATGGGAACTTGGAAGCCAGGCAGGATCCTTTGGGTCAGCATATCCAGCATGCTGCTGGGGAACCACATCACTGCCCTGCTGGAAGAAAGGAAAGGTTTTGACCACAATGGAGCAGAACATCACTGAAAGCAAATCTCTATCACTAAGTATTTCATCTTTGACAAACTGATCACATGCTGTGAAGATCATCTCTTGGCAGACATTGTCCAGCCCCAGGCAGTTCTTTTGTCTGTGACAGAAGGAGGCAGGGACAACAGCTAAAGTGTACCTACTTTATTGCAAAAACCATGGTAAAATTTTAAATATTAATTTAGATGGAAAATAATATTTTTTACTTAAAATATTGTGATTAGGTCTTATTTAATTTTTCCCCCACTGATAACAGTTGATTGTACAATTAGTAGACCACATTTAAAGGTGTGATAACCACTAGCATCTAAGTTTATTTCCAAAAGTTTATGCAAAATTTTAAACATATATCCTTTAACTACCCAGCCTGTATTCCCAACCATCATATATGTCTGTAGCACCTATTGGAAACAAAAAACCTTGACATTTTTTTAAAACTCTAAGATTAAAAAAAATAGTCTTTTTTTTTTTTTTCTATTTGAATTTGGATTACTGCCATTAGGTATCCAGTATTTCTGGAACTGAATTTTTTACAATGGTGGTGCATTGCAGCTTTGTGCTGATAAATGTCATCTCCATCTTTTGTGGAACAGGTCGCTGTGTTTGAGAACCAGAACTACTTTCTGACCTTTAGAAATGACTAATCCAGAAAAATTTTACCTTTTAGAATCTCTTATTTTCACCCACTTGTAATTTCCAAAACTGTCAAATTTGGAACTGAAATTTCTCAGGCTGGAAGCTCTGACGGGAAAAATAAAGAGATTTCAGTCCAGGTAGGACATCCATTTTTGTAATTTTAAGAGGCTCAACTGAGTAATACTTTATAAAGCTGCTCTTGCAAAGTTATTTGTTTTGGAAATACTAATTTGCATTTTCACGGAACTTGGTACATAGTGTTACTAACTTCACTTTCTCTCTAATAAATAATGTTGCTGAATCCTGTCACTGTCATGACTTTTGCCTCCTCCTCAAGATTTTTACAGTCTCCAGGAAGGCTACAGGTGATATGCTGGGAAGACAACCTCACAGTTCAGCAAATTTATGTCAGCAGGTGCTGCAAGTGTCAGTATTGGCCATGGGTGTCGCCTAGATGGTGTCCCCAGATGGTGTCCCTCACTACATGCAGAGATCCTCTTCCCTGCAGAGATGGGAGGAGGTAATCCTGTCCTGAGGCAGTCACGAGGGGATGGGAAGGGGCAAGGTGACAGGTCAGGGAACTTAACATGAGACCTTTCCCTGCCATATGGAGGAGCATTCACTGCACCACGAGGTGCCACGCAACTCTGGTAATCCCAGCACTGCCTTCTCTGACTCTCAGTTGAGGGGGGAAAACAGGGTGATACAGCCAACAAAGCATGAATTCATCCCCTCTGAATAAAATACAGGCACAAATTGCCCCAGGACTGGCTTTAAAAGTCAGCATTGTAAGGTTGATCCTGTAGTGTCTAGGAGAGGTGATGCCTGTTTTCTTTTTACTTGGTGCTACTCACCCCTTCTAAAGTGCTGCAAAGGGGTGTGCAGCCTTTGGAGTGGGAGGGGAAGAAAGGGATGGAAGCTAGATTAAATGCCAGGCAAGGGACCCAGTATTCAGCATGGAGAGCAAAGAGAGAGAAGGCACATTGAGGTGCCGATGCAAAGCTCCTGGTAAGGGTTTAACTGGGTTTCCCAATCCCAAATCCCATGGGAAGTCCTTCAAACCACCTAGCCACTGGACTTGAGGGCTCTCAGCTAGATGAAGAGCTGACCCCTGAAAACATGACTGTGTGCTCCATCTCTCCAGCTCCTGAAAGATGGAGAGATTGGAGATTTAATACTTGTCTAAGCAGCTTTCAGGCTTGTTAAAGTGCTAATCCCATAACCCTGTCACAAGCCTGAAGGTGTGCAAAGACTTCACATGTCACTTCACAATCCCCTAAGGGAGCAAGGGAAACAGGAAGACAGAGGAAGGAAAAGGATTTTGTTGGGGATGGGAGGGTAGTGGCAAAACAGAGCCAGTTTCCTCCAGAGGCTAGCCAGAGAAAGGCTGAGGATGGACAGAGCAGCTCAGTGAAGGAGAGAGAGGGAGGGAGAGCTAAGTTGGTGGGAGGGGGTGAGTGAGAGGACAGGCCTTGGTGAAGGGAAGACAGTTTCTGTCATTGGGGAGCAGGGGTGTCACTCCAGAGCCTAGGATGCAGGAGAGCAGCTTTTGCTCTCCACCTCTCACTGGGTGCTGTGGCACAAGTCAGTGTTCTGCAGGTGAAGGTGTCCTAGAGAAGTCACCCACCAGAGCTGGGTTTAAAAGGGGACTGGATTATTTTAGGACCCTCAGAAAACAGGTGGTTATGTAAGGTCAAATCTCAGCAAGTGTAATCAAATCTCAGTTCTAAGCTGATCACCAAGCAGGGTATTAGGAGGTATTTATTCAAGCATTCCTCCCTGTCTTGAACTTACCACTGAAACAGCCAGAGCTGAAGCTGAGACTAAATTAGAAGAGCTGTGGCATCCTCTCTTCCTCTGCTGACCTTGGGAAATCTCCCTTGTCAGCTGCACTCTGGCATTCCTGTGCTAAACAATACTCTCAACAAAGAACTTGATTTCATACTGGAATTAATGGCTTCTAGTCAGGTCGTGTCCAGCCTCTGGCTAGCTCTTAGATGGTTTATGTGCCTTCATGCTTTACCTGTAGCTCAGGGCATGCTGCTTGCAGCTATATAGAAGCCATGAGACAATAATTACCAGCCTCTCTGTGGCAATGTTTTTCCTTTATTGCACTTGAGCTGTTCACATATATTGCTCTCACAACCCTGCCTCTGTAAACCCCCACGTTGTTATTACAGTGGATTCTCGTGAAAGAACTGATGTGAGAATTGCTGTTCCTCCCACTCCTTCTTTTTCTCTTATATTGCAGACTTCAGTATATAAAGGAGAAAAACATACATGGTGTTCAACAAAAGAGCCAATGGTTATTTAAATTCTCAGTAAATATGATCCAGTTTTATATATTCACAGAAGATTAACAGTGAATGTGCAACATTTGCATATGATGAGCATTCTCCTCCCAGATCTAATAGAAACACACCCAGAAATAACCCATAGGAGTTTAGGTGGGTCTTGATAAAAAGTATATCATGCTAAGGGAAAGCATGGCAAGAAATCATCATACTGGTCACTTTCAATGTCATCACCTCCAGCATCAGAGAGAGTCCTCAGAGGAGGATGTTCCTGTGGGACCCCATCACTGCCCTTCACAGCTGGTCAGTGGGGGAAAATACACTTTTTCTCTCTCTTCTTTTTCTTTATTTTCTTTTTCTTTTTCTTTCTAGAAATAACTTTCAGCATTACAGTCAAAGTACGCCGTCAGCTGTCAGTGTGCCACAAATAAATCTTAGTGTGTACAAAACTGTCAGAACATCCTTTGTACAACATGTGCATGGCCCACATGCAATGATGACTGCTAAACTATTCACTTTTTCAACAGTGTGTTTATTATGATGCCTGACTGGACGAGAAAGCAAGCTGCAATTCCAGGTCCTTGGCACAGAAATATCCTTAGCATCATCCCAGTAAGAAACTTCAATGCACTTTTTAGAGGTGTGTACCTCCAGTGGGAAACAAGTGTGTAGAGGATCTAAATTAAAAAAAAAAAAAAAAAAAAAAAAAAAAAAAAAAAAAAAAAAAAAAAAAAAGTTGAAATCTGACAGTGAAAGGCCTTTGAAAACAAAAGCAAATGAACAAACAAACATTACAACACTAAGCTCTACATTTGTGCAAGATCCTGAGGGGAAAACAGAAGGCTTAGTACTAGCTGTACACCTAAGCAATAAAAGGAGAAACTTTTTTTTAATTGATTCAGATTTTTATCCCCTGGCTTTCCCCCTTCCACGGTTATTTCCACCAGGGATCTGCTAACACATGGCAGCTAGAGCATTTAGCATCCATGTGTCTGGGAGGTGAGCAGCAACCCAAGAGACAAGATAATGGAACAGGAAGAGCTGCCTCCTCTGCCCATTAGTCAAATGTTCCCAAGGACAGCTTGAGATACTACCCAGAAGTAATAATTTCTTTCTGAAAGCCTCAACTGTTACATGAAAAAAATCATAATAATGGTGGCAAAGGACTGAACTAAATGAGATTGTGCAGCAGTGCTTTTATGTGGGAGGAGGAGGAAAAAAGAATGTCTTGCACTGTGTGAAAGCCATGGGAAGAAATGTGCCCCCTTAAGAAGAAGAAAAAAGAAACATTTTACCAAAATGTTTAGGAAAGCCTTCCCTTATTGGACTGCTGGTTGCTAAGGAGAAAGTATCGATAATTCAAAAAAAAAAAAAAGATGAGAGAATGAGCTGTCAGGAAAGAAGACATCTAGAGATGACTTATGTGTAGTTTCTTCTTCTTAGCCCAGTGACACTGAAACATTTGCTTCTCTGATTTAAACTGAATAAAGCTCTGGAACTGTTAATTTCTATTAAAAAAAAATCCCACACTCTTCTTTTTTTTCTTTAACAAGACAGTATTACTTCTCTGTTTAGCTCAATGCGTGATCATTTCAGAGAATGCTTGTGTACCATTTAATCACTGTTCACAGGTACATGGCATGTAATTCATACAGAAGGAATCAATTATGAGAAAAGAAAAATCTGAATAAGACCCTTGTGATACTACTGTGGAAACTCTGTGATTCAGGTACATTTTTAAGGGCAACCACAACCTCTGATTTATAGCAGTCATATAGATAACCAGATTAACTACCTGGGTTTGATAAAAAAGGGAAAAGCATTATGTTTTGGTTCCATATATTTATGTTGAGCTTGTTCTGTAAATGTCATTCAGGAGAAAAATAATCTTTTAAATGAAAAACCAAATATTTTAATTATGGGCACAGTGAAAACAAGAAAGAAAGGATGCTTTTTAAAATGATGTAACAAACTCAGTCCTATTGTGTCATTGCCAAAGCCTGAAAGCAGACATTAAGCAAAATTAGTGCACAGAAAGGATGCCCACTGATGATATTGCTTTCTCTTGGGACAACTTTGCAATTAGCATGGGGATGCTCTTAAACAATGAATCACAAAGCAGTTAGAAATGACTGAGCTTTTTGTGCTGCAAGAACATCAGTCTCCTCAGCAGATGCCTGCATGGCTGAGTCTCATCTGCAGGTCTATGAACTTTCTCTTTCTCTCCACCATCTCTTCTATATTTACAAATAAGAATGCTAAAAATGGAGTTCTCTCTCTTGAGATCTGATGGCAAAAAGGGCAACAAAAAAAAAAAAAAAAAAAAGAGAGGAGACAATTTCTTTTGGTTTTCCTTTTATTTATGGCAATCAGGGAGAAGTTTCTGTAAGTTACTAAAATCATGCTAACATAGCAGTCTTGTGAGTGTGAGATGCTATGATTTGCTTATCTTTTCCAGGAAAGGCCAGACTCACTACTGAGAAGAAAATATAACTCTGGTAACTAATGAAGTGTAGGACAGACTATATGGTTTTATATCATCTGCTGTAAAAAACCCCAGAATGTCCTAAAGCATTTGTGCCTGGAAGCTTGGGGCCTGTAATGATGTTTTGACATGCACAAGTGTGCCCTTCACTGAATAAGAAAAGCAGGGACTTAATTTTTCCTGAAGAAGCCTTAGCAAGGGCCATTTGGCTCGAGGACTTAGTTATGTCCCAAACACCTCGTTTGTAGCACATACAGGACCATCGCTGATAGTTCAGCAAAACCTTATCACTCGATTTATGTTTCCTGAAAGGATCCTTTTCTCCAGGTAGGTCATGGAAATCTCCCTCTCGAGTCCTGGTAGTGGAAAAACAGACCTCAACCTTTTTAATTTCTGCCCTATTGCCAGAGAAGCCTCCAGGGCATAAGTGGAAATGAGTAGCAAGATCAGGCTCTTCTGCAAGCTGAGCTCAGTGACACTGAACATAACTTTTATATCCAGCAGCAGACCAGATTCCCAGAGTCAGCACATGCCTTTTATTGCAGGCTGTTATAGATGCTTAATCCAGACACGAAAATAACTGTGCAAGATTTCCTGAAGGAAAAATTATAAAACTCTCCAGGAGCATGCCTTCTTCTCTGCTTTTTCGATAGGCTTATTTGCATGTATTCAAACAACCAAATATCTGTGCCAGGGAAAGCCCAGTTCCCTGTATCTGTTTCTCTTTTCTACACTAGCACAAATGGCATGAAGCTTAGGAACACGGTCAGCCTTGCAGGAGCAGGATCACAGCATGAGTCCTCATTTGCAGGCACTGAGTTTCTCAGCAAAACGCTGTTGACATGACAGCCTCACTGATCTTCTATATGACCCATTGTCAGAGTCTGTCCAGAAATGTCGTCTGCCTCACGACCGTTGCCAAGGACAGAGACTGAGACCCCCAAGGACTGGGACTAAGACCCTAAAATCCTACACAGGGTTTCTGGCCTGGCTGGCTGCTGCCTGCAGGTGTGCTTGCTGGACCAAGGAACTGGTTCCTATGGGAACCCGTGCAAGAACAATGGATGGACTGGTCACGGTGAACTGAACTGAGCCAAGCCTGTTTACCTGGACTGGGCTGATCCTGCCTCAGTGACCAGGTACAGTT